>JADLZK010013318.1:0-38714 GCA_015847255.1 Hyparrhenia diplandra
AAGTGGTATGCCGACTGTGTGCTGGTTTGCATATGACCACCCACTCGGTATACTCTCGTCTCCTCGATCTCCCTCCTTGTCCGGTCCTTCTTCGATTATCGTCGGTAATGGTTCCTTATTGCCTATTACTTCCACCGGATCATACTCGTTTCCTACACGTCATTCTCTTGTTCTCAATGATGTCTTAGTGTCTCCTAGCATTATTAAGAACCTGATTTCTATTCCCCTGTTTTACCATTGATAATAATCGTTCTATCGAGTTTTGATCCTTTTGGCCTCTCTCGTGAAGGACCTTCAAACACGGAGCGTGATCGCCAGTGCAATAGCACGGGTGATCTCTACCCGTTCTTCCCGCCCACCAAGAATAAAGACTCCAGCTCTCGCCGCGGACGAGTACTGTGGCACTGTCGTGTTCGCCATATCGGTTCCAAAGCTTTGTCCAAGCTTATTAGCTCCCAGGCTATCACTTGTAATAAACCCAAAAATGATCATCTGTGTCATGCTTGCCAACTTGGCCGTCATGTTCGTCTTCCTTTTGGGTCATCCAACTCACGTGCCGTCAATAAATTTGATTTAAAACATTGTGATCTTTAGACATCTCCAGTTGTCAGCGTGTATGGTTACAAATATTATCTCATTATTATTGATGATTATTTACATTATGCTTGGACATTTCCGCTTCGTCTTAAATCTGATACTTTTACCACTATTTCTAACTTTTTTGCCCATGTGCGCACATAGTTTGGCACTTCCGTGAAGGTCGCCCAAAGTGCGACAATGGCCGCGAGTTCGACAACTCCTCGGCCCGCACGTTCTTCTTGTCTCACGGTGCCATCCTTCGCATGTCTTGCCCCCACACCTCCCAGTAAAATGGTAAAGCTGAGAGCGCCCTTCGCACCATTAATAATATTGTGCGCTCTCTTCTTTTTCAAGGCAGCCTACCACCGGTTTATTGGATTGAGTCGCTTAATACTGCCACATATCTCCTCAACCGACACCCCACCACGACCCTAGCTGGCCTTACACCGTTCTTTGCTCTCTACGACACTCACCCCACTTACACTCACCTTCGTGTTTTTGGTTGTGCGTGTTACCCCAACTTATCTGCCACTGCCACCCACAAATTATCTCCTCGTTCCTCGTTATGTGTCTTCCTTGGTTATTCCTCCGATCACAAGGGCTATCGATGTCTCGATCTTCATTCCAACCGGATTATCATCTCTCGCCATGTGGTGTTCGATGAGTCCGTGTTTCCCCTTCTCCGAGACGTCCACTTCCCCTTCGTATCCCAAAGACACTAAACTTCTTGAACGATGCCGATGATTATATTATGCTATACCCGCAAGGTCTAGCACGTGGGTTGAGTTCTACCGACGTGCCGCCCTCGCCCCTTCGTTGAGCCCACCTCTAGCATGAGCGACCACGGCGCCCTCGCCGCTATCGAGCCGGGTTCGGCTCCCGGCCACAGCGGCTCGCACGCCGCCCCCGCGCCACCTCGGGGCACGGAGGCGCTCTTGACATCCACCCGTCCGGCTCACTGCCCCCGTGGACTCGTCGTCCAGTAGTTGCCGATAGGGCTGGGCGTACACACCGGCCACGTCCACACGCCGTGCCCATCGTCAATGACCACGACATGCGTGCTCGTGGGCCGTCCGAGCTTCATGCGCCCGGTCGATCGGGTGAATCTTGCTGCTTGTCCTCTCCTGTGCCCGACGTGCCGTCCTCGCCCAATCGTTGAGCCCACCCCTCTAGCATGAGCGACCACGGCGCCCTCTCGCCTGCTATCGAGCCAGGCCCTGGCTCCAGCGCGAGCGGCTCTGGCACGCCGCCCCCTACTGCGCCACCTTCGGGCTACGGAGGCGCTCTTGACATCCACCCGTCCAATGACCAATGGACTCGTCGTCGTGGTAGCTGCCGATAGGGTCGGGCGTAAGCCGACACACGTCCCACGGGCCGCCGTGCCCATCGTCAATGACCACGACATGCGTACTCGTGGCAAGTCCGACTTCATGCGGCCGGCCGACGGAATCTTGAATCTTCGTTTGCTGTCCTCTCCCGCACCGATGTCGATTCACTCCACCTTGACTGGCCCCAATTGGCGGGCAGCGATGCAGGCCGAGTTTGATGCCCTCCAGGCTAATGGCACATGGGACTTGGTTCCTCGACCGTCCGGCGCCAACCTCATCACTGGTAAATGGGTTTTCCGGCATAAATTTTTGGCTGATGGCTCTCTTGATCGCTACAAGGCTCGTTGGGTTCTTCGGGCTTTACTCAACGGCCCGACATTGATTACAACGAGACCTTCAGCCCGGTTGTCAAACCCGCCACCGTCCCGAAGTTGTTCTCACTCGCTTTGTCCCGCCGGGCGTCAAGAATGCATTTCTTCATGGGACACTCAATGAGACAGTTTATTCTGAGCAGCCCTCAGGTTTTGTTGACTCCTCTCGACCCAATTTTGTCTGTCGATTGAACAAGTCTCTGTATGGATTGAAGCAGGCTCCGCGCGCTTGGCATAGTCGCTTTGCTGGACACATCATATCCCTCGGTTTTGTTGAGTCCAAGGCTGATTCGTGGCTCTTCATATATCGCCGTGGTGCTGACATAGCTTTCCTGCTCCTCTATGTTGATGATATTGTTCGACAAACCTTGCCACCTAAAACTCTTTCAGCAGATTATTGCAGCTCTTCGGGAGTTTTCTATGACGGATATGGGTCCTCTTCATCACTTTTTGGGCTTATCAATTGAGCGCCGAGCTGATTCACTCTTTCTCTCTCGAAGCAAGTACATGCTGGATATTCTCGGACCGTCTTTGGTATGAGTGCACGCAGAATCGACCGTGCTGGTATGAGTGCACGCAAGCCTTGCAAAGACCTTTGTTAACACTCACGCCAAGCTATCTGCGGATGGTGTTCCTGTGGCTGACCCGACACAGTTCCGCAGCATCGCTGGTGCTCTTCAGTACCTCACATTCACTCGTCCTGATATTGCTTATGCTGTCCGGCAGATCTGTCTTCATATGCATGATCCGAAAGAGCCTCACCTCGCCGCCATGAAGTGCATCCTGCGCTATGTTCAGGGAACCTTGGATCTTGGTTTCCATCTTCACCAGACCTCGCCTGATGATCTTACAGTCTACTCTGATGCTAATTGGGCTGGTTGCCCTGACACCCGCCGATCTACCTCCGGTTACGGTGTGTTCTTGGGTGACAATCTGATTTCCTGGTCTTCGAAGTGTCAGGCTACTGTCTCTCGATCCAGGGCTGAGGCCAAGTACCGCTGTCGCCAATGGAGTTGCGGAGGCGTGTTGGTTGCGCCAACTCCTTCATGAGCTCCATTGCCCTCTTCGTCGAGCCACAATCGTGTACTGTGACAATGTCAGTGCAGTTTATTTGTCCACCAACCCCGTTCAGCACCAGCGGACAAAGCATGTGGAGATTGATCTACACTTCGTTCGAGATCGTGTCGCCCTTGGAGAAGTTCGTGTTCTACATGTGCCTACAACATCTCAGTACGCCGATATCTTCACCAAGGGCCTTCCGACTTCGGTCTTCGTCGAGTTTAGGAACAGTTTAAATGTTCGCGGTGCTCCTAGTTTTGACTGTGGGGGAGTGTTGGATTGTAAACGTAACACAGCCCATGGGCCTGCCGTAGGTGGCTCCCCATTGGCGCTATATGTACACAACTATGGTTACTGAAGAATACATTGCGTATTATCATTCGTTATCAATATATACATTACCGATCGACTCATGCCGAGTAATTAAAGCATAATCTTGATGGTAATGATATATATGTCATGCATTATAAATATTATCATATATAAATATTACACAATAACATCTATTTAAATATAATAATAAAATACATCAACAAACAATGGGAAAATAATGGGATTGAAGGCACCAAACGATCAATGAGTACAATACACTCAGTGTCCACCAAATTACTGTCGGGTGTGGTATATGTCAACCCGATGGTGATACTCATGTTATCACTACGCTACGTTGAGGCATAACCCAGCAATGATATCGTTCAGTAATTGTGGGTCTAAAACCGGCAGTGATAAGCAAGCCCAACCACTGTTTATTATCCTCTGTTGAATCTACTTTTGACACTATTGTCAAGTTTAGATCTGACAATGATCTGTGGAGTTGTGTACTGATAAGTACTAAACTAATTTTAGTACGGGGGTGGACCGATCTTCACGACAGTAGGTCTAAGATCAAGATAAGTTTCTACGAAGATAGCGGAAATAAGATAACTTGTGAAGATCACGGGATAACTAGCTTTATACTGGCCAAGGTTGGATGCGACCAAGCGACGGGGAGAGGCACCGAAACCGCGAGGACTTCGACTCGATCCGAACGACCGCAAAACCACAATCCGAGCTAATCCACACAATACGGCGCCAAACCGAACGGAAGTCAGAGTAGGGGGTGGCCCGATCTTCACGACAAGATAGGGTCTAAGATCAAGATAAGTTTCTACGAAGATAGCGGAAATAAGATAACTTGCTGAAGATCAGCGGGGATAACTAGCTTTATACCTGGCCAAGGTTGGATGCGACCAAGCCACGGGGAGAGAGGCACCGAAACCGTGAGGACTTCGACTCGATCTCCGAACGACCTCAAAACCACAATCCGGAGCTAATCCACACAATACGGCGCAGCCGAACGGAAGCCATAGAGCACGAAGTAGTGGATCCCAGAGGAATCTCTTCACAAGTCCAAGAAGAACAAGGAAGAATAAGGGTTGAGTAAGCACTCGGCAGCTCGGCTGCAATATCACTTGGATTATCTCAAATCATCAAAAGTTGTCGATAGCTTACACATAGAGGAGTATTTATATAAGGAACAACCCTCCAGGATAGGTATAAACACGAAAACAAAGTAGATGCGACGCTAATGTGAAAGGACTCCACGAGATGACCTTCTGAGTTGTTCCTGCGTGGCTGTTTGACTTCGGAGCAGTCTTCAGTGTTTTGTTAATAACTCCTTCTAGGAATCTCTAAATGATGCGGGTTGATGCGTTGGAAAGCTAACTCGACAAGCTTTCAGATCATGTATAGCATGCACCACGAAATATTATAGAATGGTATAGTGCACACGAACTTTGGCTTCATGAAATAGCCGATTTCTGGAGTAGAGTTCACAAACATATATATATCTTCATAAGGATAAATCCAATAGTGTTGATTCTGGTGCTATTGGAAAGTAGACTTCAATAGCTTTCCAACAAGTCCTCATGCACCTTCATAGCTTTTGTGACTCAAAATTTATGACTGTTTCTTTGTAATAGCCGATTTTCGAATTAGCCGATTTTCGAAAACCGCTGATTCTCGGGAAATTGCCGATTTTGGAGGAATTTGCCGATTCTCGGGAAACCGCCGATTTTGGAGGAATTTGCCAATTCTTGTGTTCTTCTTTGGTGAACCTAAGCAATGTCAACATACACTAATTAAGTAGTATATAATTCTCATTAATGTTATAATGGATTTCACAAAGTAGCTGCGTTCACCTTGTGTTGTAGTTCTATATTCAGTCCATCAAAGACTTTGGTTGACATAGTGATCGGAGAGGTAGCCGGTGAGGTCGGAGAGGTTGCTGAAGTGGTCGGCGAGGTCGCCATGGTTGGCGTGGTCATATCATCCTCCCTCCCTTGAAAAGGAGTCGTCCTCAACTCTAACTCTTGTTGTCCAAATAATTGTGCGAGGCGAATGACTTGTAATGTTATGACAACGTCACGATATTTTTCTTCCATCACAGCAATGTGTTTGAATCTATAATCATACAAACCAAGTAGTAGCCTTGTAGGTGGAAATCAAAATAATTTGAAATTAAGTATAGCTTTCACCTTGCATCGATGCTTAGAACAAATCGTAAATGTTGATTGCCTTGGCATGGTCACATCATCCTCCCTCTCTTGAAGAAAAGTCGCCCCCGACTTTTTGTTTACCCGAAAATAATTTTGATATAACAGAGAGGGTGGATGTACATGGCAATTCCGTTCATTTATTCTATTATAATTCATATTCACATTATTTGCTTTTCCACGCATGGAACATCCTCTCAACCTTGGCAAACCTGCAAATAGTTTTGAAGATGGAAGCACAAGAATTTCTTTCAAATCAATCATTTGATTCATATTATCATGTTTCGTCTTCAAGCAGTTGTCAAACTTTCCATCAAATCGATGTTGAGCATTCGTGGCATTCCAAAAATTATCGGTATATGAAGTGTTGCAAGGAACTTTCAAAGCACAAAGACTCTTATCAAAATAAAATTCAGTACTTGTATCAACGAGAGATTCAATCAAATCAGCACAAAGGTTTTGATTGTGTTCTATTGCTGAAACAGTAATATCAAGAGTATCCATTTCTATATTACCAAATTTATTTACATGCATAATATCAAATATATGAGTATAACGTATCATGCAAATGAACCATATCAAACTATAGAAAAGATCATGTATAACTGAACATTGGTTTTCAACTTGCGTAATTTCAGCAAAGGTATGATCATGTGACACTACCAAATTAGCACAAATATTATGGTCATTCTATTTGAAACATGTTCTTTATCACAATTACTCACTACTATAGTTTGCAAATTCAGAACTGAATTATTTTCATTACCTTTTAGACTTTGTGGCAACGCAAATACCATGGATGACACTTTTGAAATCTTAATGCTTTCCTTGTCATGATTCATGTTCGGCAAAGACACAATTGGTTTGGATGAATGGCTACCTTCTCATCTCTTTCAATAAGCATCGTGACATCATGAACATTCATTTCTTCCTCATTCTCAATGTAGACCTGCACATTTGGGAAGAAAACACTAGAGGTAGAGATGAGAGTGTTAGTTTCAAAAGTATCCTCACATGACTCGCATTCTAACTCTCCATTATTCTCGTGGTGTATCTCCGGCACCCTCATTTTTGATACTCTCATTGTCATAATGGGTGGAATCACACAACTCACTTTTTATTTTCACTCTTTTTTCAGTTTGGCTATGTGGTCCTCATTCTCACATAGGTTTTGAGGCACAATCACTTCAAAGATCTTGTGAAACAACATATACATATGTGTCATACTTCACCATGCTCTCTAATGGACTTGGAGTAGCAATTGTTGCAAAAGAACCGTGAGCTGAAGCCTCCTCAAAGGCTATTGAACTTGCATCTCTTGAAGTGAACACATTTGCATTGGTAATGCCTTCAATCTGAACTTTATGTTGCATATCACAAAAAGAAATTTCTGATCATTCTCCATGACCATCTCCTCGATCATCTTCTTCATCGAAAATTGAGGTCGATCATAATTCACCACATTATTTTCTTCATGAGCCTGCATCACACTAGGAGAACAACTAGAAGAAGATATTATGATGTTAGTAGTAAATAATTCCTCACAAGATTCATCTTCTTTTTTCACTCATTTTGGCATTGGGTACACTCAATTCTTTTGAATCCCTCTTCCTATCCATCATAACTAATCCCTCTTTTCCCGGTGTCTTGGTTCTTTGAGGTCGTGGAGTTTTATTTGGCTTTGGAAACACTCCCTCACTATTTTTGTGGGTCACCGAAAGTGTTTTCTCACTCTCTCGCTATCTTCTTTTTAGATCATCCTTCAAAATCTTATGAGCACCTTCCCGATGCTGTCCACTACGTCCAAGTAGACCACCACGGGAGTTGGTTGGACTATGTTTTTGTTGAGCCCAGCCACATGGTGTGGGAAGACGTTCATAGAACGCCCTCTCCGTGGCCTCCACAAGAGTGTTCTCAAACCGACGTAAGTCAGCCCTGTGATACCGGGTGGTTCTTTTCCTCTATGTCCACCACCACGAACACTTGAATTCTGTCCCGCCATGTTAGGATTTATGCAAGAAAAAGTGGATAGGAAAAATTTATGGAATCACTCAATCTCACCTCTTACTTACCCAAGTTCTTGCCTCGATCTCAAGGACCGTGATGGTGCTAGCATTGGCGCCTTCACGGAAGTGGTAGAGAGGTCGTAAGGATTACTTAATCGACCGTCTCGGTTCAGGTTTTTAGGTGGAACCATAGGTGGCTAACAAGGAGGGCTACGGTACTGCCAGCCAAGTGGGTTGATGTGCTCAAAAGATACGAAGTTGCTGCTATCAAGATTACCACCACTTGAATGTGAAGACTAAGAATTTCAGCAACAAACCGCATCGCACTTCCTCCTTCCAATCTTTTCACTTCTCTTTTTTTTTGAATCTATTCTTTCTTTTCTTCCTTTTTTTAATCTCTCTTTTCCTCTTTATTTTTTAGATTTTTTTATACTAACAGGGGATGCGGATAACAAATGGAACAACTAGATATATATAAAATGGTGGTGACTAGAAACTTGAAGAGCATAAAAACACAAGATAACAATACCGTCAAAGGGCTATAGGTATTTTTTATAGCTTTGGACTATAGGATAAAACAAATATATGTGATAGATAAACTCAAGGATAAATCTGTGGATGGTGCAAAGACCTACCGTGTCAACGAAAGCTCTGATACTAGATGATACGTACTGACCCGATGTCAGAACGAGGATGGCCCGATCTTCATGACAGTAGGTCTAAGATCAAGATAAGTTTCTATGAAGATAGCGGAAATAAGATAACTTGCTGAAGATCAGCGGGGATAACTAGCTTTATACCTGGCCAAGGTTGGATGCGACCAAACGACGGGGAGAGAGGCACCGAAACCGCGAGGACTTCGACTCAATCTCTGAACGACCATAAAGCCACAATCCGGAGCTAATCCATACAATACAGCGCAGCCGAACGAAAGCCGTAGAGCACGAAGTATTGGATCCCAGAGAAATCTCTTCACAAGTCTAAGAAGAACAAGGAAGAACAAGGGTTGAGTAAGCACTTGGCAGCTCGGCTGCAATATCACTTGGATTATCTCAAATGATCAAAAGTTGTCGATAGCTTACACATAGAGGAGTATTTATACAAGGAACAACTCTTCAGGATAGGTATAAACACGAAAAACAAAGTAGATGCGGTGCTAATGTGAAAGGACTCCACGAGATGACCTTCTGAGTTGTTCCCGCGTGGCTGTTTGACTTCGGAGCAGTCTTTAGTGTTTTGTAAATAACTCCTTCTAGGAATCTCCAAATGACGCGGGGTTGGATGCGTTGGAAAGCTAACTTGACAAGCTTTCAGACCATGTATAGCATGCACCACAAAATATTGTAGAATGGTACAGTTTTGCACATGAACTTTGGTTTCATGAAATAGCCGATTGAAATAGCCGATTTCTGGAGCAGCCTTCACAAACATATGTATATCTTCATAAGGATAAATCCAATAGTGTTGATTCTGGTGCCATTGGAAAGTAGACTTCAATAGATTTCCAACAAGTCCTCATGCACCTTCATAGCATTTGTGACTCAAAAATTTTGACTGTTTCTTTGTAATAGCCGATTTTCGGGAATTAGCCAATTTTCGGGAAAAGTGCCGATTCTCGGGGAAATTGCCGATTCTGGAGGAATTTGCCGATTCTCGGGGAGACGGCCAATTCTGGAGGAATTTACCGATTCTTGTGTTCTTCTTTGGTGAACCTAAGCAATATCAACATACACGAATTAAGTAGTATATAATTCTCGTTAATGTTATAATGGATTTCACAAAGTAGCGTGTTCACCTTGTGTTGTAGTTCTATATTCAGTCCATCAAAGTCTTTGGTTGACATAGTGATCGGAGAGGTAGCTGGTGAGGTCGGAGAGGTTCTTTGAAGTGGTCGCCATGGTTGGCGTGGTCATATCATGTACTAGTGTGGATTTTATTAGAACTCATCTCATTAAAGCTGGCTTAACGAGCCAGCTCGACTTGTTTGGTTTGGCTCGCTCGTTAAGCTCGCTCGTTAAGATAGCGAGCCAGCTTGGCTCGGCTTGTTATCTTAACGAGCCGAAGGCCGGCTCGCTTTACAAGCTCGAGCTGGCTCGTTTTGCTCGTGAGCCGCATCATAAAAAAAAAAAAAACATAATATATATTGAGAATAGAAATAATATAATAATAGTCCATTCATGAGACTTAATAAATCAAACAAAAATAATATGTACTAGTATATTATAATTCTACACCAAACATCATCTATGGTTCATACCATAATACATCTATAATTTATTATTGATTATCCATACATTCATTTAAAATAAATAGTCATAGTACTCTCAAGTTTATAGAGTCAAGATCCAGTTATCAACCAATTATAAAGTGTAATACATAAAGTCATTGAAAACTAGTAAAAATTTAAGGCTAATACTTTTGGCTCATTAGGCTCACGAGCCAGCTCGAGCCAGCCTCGCGAGCTGGCTCATTAACTGCACAAGCTAAAGTGCTGGCTCAGCTCGTTGAAAAATATAAACAAGCCGAGCCGAGCCGAGCCACTAACGAGCCGAGCCGAGCCGAGCGAGCTATCGAGCTGCGAGCTTTTCGTCCAGCCTTACATCTCATGAGGCGATCAAACGTCCATATGCATTCAATGGTTTTTCCCATTTTTTCCTTCACTAGCCCGGCGTCACTCGACGGAAGGTGAGCTCTCTCCTCCTCCGATCCTCAGAGCCTCCATTGCACTTTGCCTGCGTGCCTCCCCTTACGTAAGGCCGGCAATCAACATGGATGACGCCGGATAAGACACCTAGCTAATTAAGTGGTGCGCTGCCATCACCTAAAATCTCACCCAGCTTTAGGCGCCTGCTGAGCAATAGGAGTGGTTGATAGAAAAAGTTCCGGATCAACAATTTCAGTTTTTGTGGTTAGTAATTTAAGGGCCCATTTACCCAATGTTTCCATATAAATTTGTTTATACCTAATAGATATACCCTCTCCGTACTAAGGACGATAGAACTTGATAATAGTGCTAAGTTAACCAAGGGTCATTAAGTTGATTTTGGAGTTCCATGAACAGCAACATGACCATTTGGACTAACAATGTTTGCTAGTATACAAGAAAAGTTCAATTGGATGCAAGGTAGACTTAGTGTTGGTATTTATTAAATGCAATTAGAATATGAAGGATTCCGCAGTTTACGTAACACCATTGTAGCTTTTACCTAAGAGTATTCTAGAGTATCGTATCTACAGGGAAGCTTTGGTTAAAGAATCTAATAATTCATAATCATGTGTCTACTAACTTAGTAAACCAACTAGACTAAAGTGAGGAGAGTAAATGATATATATAATAAAGATAATAAATAATAACATGCATAAAAGAATACCATGATAAATGAGTAGTTTAGATAACTGAGAGGACAACAGGAGAGACAAGGTTCCTAAATACTTCTCTAGTACTTTGGTTCTATGGTAACCTGAAGTATGAAAAGATATAGCGATCACACAATAGCACTTTGGGACATTAGAACATTAGCCACGTAAAAGGGATGAGAAGGGGGCTAACAAGCTCTAACTACAAGTCCTACAAACACCACCCGACGTGGTGGACTACGCCGGCCATCGTGGTCTGCCACCACCGATGCTACCACAACTATTCCGTAAGGATTGGGTGCAATCTCAGGTAACCTCTAGTTTAGACACTATGTCTATACTATCAATTACTACTCTAGTCACAATTTATAACTAAAGCACTCGATGTGAGCGGAGATCCCATGCTAACATATAACAACTAGTCCCAAAATAAACGACGTTTTGGGTTTTCGTGCCACAAGTTTGACTCGATTTGTAGAAAATACGTAGAAGATTTAAATCTCCAAATAAATTTGTTAAAAAACTAGATCAAAAGATCTTTCCAATGATACTAATTATGTAATATAAATATTAATCCTATTTTAGTATATAATTGCCGGCATATGTTTCTCGAAGTTTAAAAACGTCATTTATTTTGGGACGGAGGGAGTATATACTAATCAATTATATGAAAGGCATAAAAGTAAATAGAGAAGATAAATATATTAAAGCATAAGTCTTGTAGAGAAAAGATACAAAGACATACCAAACTCTGAAGACTTTTCCAGAGCCAGAGCGCAGCTCTGCTCTCCTTAACTCTCAACTAGATCTAAGCTACTACATTGAATGTGTCTAGATCTAATTCTCTACATTGATAAGAGGTTATCCATTCAAGGGACACCTCTCTAATCAATAAGATTAGGGTTCTATGGATGGATGAATTGATCTCTAATGAATTAGGGTTTCGAGGGGAGGTCCGCCTCGCTTATATAGCCCCATAGGATGAATCGTAGCCGTCGGATCAAACCGACCTTGCTGGATGGTGGAGATGCGATCCCATAGATCGGTGGAAGAAGGTTCCAGAAGATGGACACGTGACGTTGATCTAGCAGGCTGGCCGGCCTCGGGGGTGGGGCCAACCTGGCTCCCCCTATGGCAGGTGGGTCCCACCTTTGGCGAGTCATCTTCTGGTGTCTTCTAGAGTCTTCTAATGTTTGTTAGCGATGTGAAATTGATATCTTTTGATTCTGGACTCCAAATATAGCAAATGATATGTCTGTTTCGATCGTCTCGACGAGCTCTTCGCAATGGTGCACTCCAAATCATCATTTGAGATACTTTTATTCTGTGAAAAATTAGAAATCCTACAAAACAAGTGAGAGCACCAAAACTAATAGAATCCGCTAGAATCAAACCCTAGACTCTACTGAAATCATCCGTTTATATTATTTTTTATGTTTATTTAACTATAGAATGCTGACATTATCCATCGTCAACAAGCTCCCCTAAGCTTACCCTTTGCTAGTCCCTTAGCAAAGCCTTCTTAGCAAACTTGGATCAGGAGTTGCTTCAATGCTTTTACGCCTCAAAAGTACACATGCTTTCAAACAAAAATTTTCCTCCGGATTAGAATAAACCATTCTAACTTTCAAACTTACCCATATTACCTTCAACCATGGAGCTTATAGCCTTCACTTGAATCTTGAATAATTGAAAGATAGAACAATTAATTCAAGCACTATGTCTCTATCTCTTCGATTAACTATTATTCGAGTTTCGTAAGGTTTTCAAAATAAAAACTCGAGTTCACTATTGTATGATCCTCTCAAGTCTCTTATATGTGGTATTTGTGGATCCTCACCAAAGCAATAATGGTGTTATGCTTTCTCTCTTTAAAATATGTGGCATTTTTGGAACAAGACAGAAGTACATTGTGCCTTCTCTCTCATCCTACAACTAAGGCTTATGTGAAGCTCATAGGTGTGGAGACAACTCATACATACCTACTAAGCATATATTGTTAAGTCAAACAATGGATCCAAAGAAACAAGTCATACAATCAAATCAAGATGTGCATGTGTATGGCTGAATATGAATATGGTGGTGGTAGTGATATTGGCTATGTATGGTGGTAGTAGATGTATGTAGTGGAAGTGGAATGAATATGGGGATAGTGACTATATGGGGTATATATGGTGGTATATGAGGGTGAAAGCCTAATTCTACTTTTGCTCTTTGAAGAAACATATCTCTCTTTTGGAACTTAAAAATATTGAGAGAACCTGGGCTGTATACTTTCTTTTCTCTTTTTTTTCAGAGAGACGGGCATCTAAGTACCCATTGTTTTCATAGTGGACACTTCTCCATTTTTTTAACTCTCTTTCTTTCTTTCTTTTTCATATCTTGGACACTTGTCCATTTTTTTTTCAAGTACAGCCCAAGCCTCTTTTTGCAATAAACTTTTAGAGCTATAATAGCAAAAACATTAGAGCTTTATTTGGTGGCTGATGGAGTGATTGGCTAGGTGGATGGAAAATTGTAAGGAATATTTTTTGGTGTTCACTCCCAATGTAGGAGTAGAACATTTTTGGGTGAATCAAGGTGTAGTGGAATGGGATGGTGTTACGTACTTCCAGTGTAGAAGCAAAGTATATATATGTGGACTGGAGTGTAGTGTAGTGGAGTGAAGTGTACACGATCTTGATTTTAAAAGTAATGACAAGTCTCTAAAGGTCAACAAAGCTTGACAACACTCAATGCAAAGCAAGCAAAGATATATGTATTTGGAAGTTTTCCTAGTCTATATAGCATGTATGGCTGTGGTTGGAATTCAAGCTCTATCATACAGGAACTCATCATGTAACATTTTTAATTTTTGAAAGATAAATCTCCAAAACTCTAGTATCACTAGGAACAAGATAAACAGCAGCTAAGACTATCTCATATCATATCCGTTAATTACCTAGACTTAGATCAAGCATTCGCTACCCATAAATTTCAAGTTCAGAGCAAATCTTAGATCAAAACAGTTTTATCCAAAACTCGGGAGAATTCAAGGTTGAAAACTAGGTACTTAGAAGGAATTATGATAGAGCAACTATTCATCATTTTCATACTTAGAGATTATCTTCAGAGTTTATTTTATTCTAACAGAAAAGCAAACTTTGTACACTCTCTAGTTATTTATTTTAAAACTTAAAGATCACACTCTAGTAATATTATATATATAACCTAAACTCTTTATTTGGTTTTCTATAATTATGCATCTTTTTATTTCTTTTTAATAAAGCAATCATATCTAACTAGTAGTAAATAAGAAAGAGGGAAGGAATACTTATCTCGATAAATGGGGTTGCACTCCCCCAAGCTGGATGTTGACATTGTCTTCAATCTTTAGTTGGAGCTAGACAAACAGTAGTGATATACTTCCTCCAGTGGAGCATTGATGATGATGCCTGTTGAAATAATGCTCCAACAGTGGTTGTCAGCTCTTCTTGATCCTTCAGATCCTGCAGAACTCAAATAGACAACAAAGCTAGTGGAACAGGTTAAGCGTTAGTGGTTGGCCACTTAGGCCTCAGTTGCCTAGAGCTTTCTTGATCATGATTTTTTTTTAATAGAATTTCAGCAGGATTTCTCTCATCATTATTTTTAGATCTTAATATGTATGAAGAGAACTATGACATAGAAAAAAAAAAAAAAACTAGATGAATATGTATGCATATTTATTTTTATGCCACCACAGTGACTATCCCTGTAACTTTTTATGCCGCAAGATTATTCACACGGGGCTTAAAACTTTTCAAAATGTGTCAAATTTTATAAGGTTATGACTACTATTTTCTAAAGATAAAGTATGCAATATTTTAACTCATTTGGTTAAGACTATGAGATCAAGAGAGTGATGCTATGAATAAACTTTTAAGATCAAGACATGTTAAATTAGTTAGGTTATATCAAGTAAAGTTGTAACTCAAACATGTTTGTTTCTTTAATTATATGCATAACTGAGCCAAAGGAAATAATGTACACTTACCTTAAGATGTACCTTCGTTGTTGGAACGTGATGGAACCATAACACCTTGTGGCAGTCCTTCCCTTTTGCTTGAGTTATTCATCGGCATCTTGTCTCCTTATGTCATACACCTTCTGGCTCATGCCATCCTTTTGCTCTTCTTTGGAATTATGTTTGGTCCTTTTACTCCACTCGTTGTTTTATTCCTGTAAAGCATTGGTGGAGAACACATACCTGAAGAAATATACAAATAATAACAAGGGTAGTGTTATCATAGAGCTAAAGGTCACTTCCTATGCTATAAAAAATTTGTTTAAACATAGAACATTTATTCACCATTATTTTTTTTCTCTAGGAGATTGAATTTAGGTTGTATTTTAAGTTTGGTTTTTATTTAAGGCATTTGTAAAATCTTTCAAACTTATAGAAATAAAGTAACAAATGAGTAGAGGGATTGCAAACCAGCATGTCAGAGCGATGGGAGCTTGAGTAGAGGAAGAGCATTTGTCGGATCATCTTTAGAGGAGTCGGCTTTCCTCCCCCATGCTCTGTCACTTGACACTCAATGTTGAGTGTGAATGTTGAACCGTCCCTCACAGTATGTTGTAACTGCCAGGTCCTCAGACATTGTTCTTCCTTTGTTCTCAACCTGCAATTGTTAGTGACCAAGGATACCCGAAGGAAACTTGTTCTAAGAATATATTTATTTCGGTAGATAGCAGGTGTACATACTTGTTGGAATGAGTATCTGTACATACTTCTTAGAATAGAGTATTTACACATATTTTTTGGAATAGAGTATGCATTCATACGCCAAAATTATAAGACAGTATAAGTGCATACTTAAACCACCGATCGGAGCAAATGTGCATACATTCACGTGATATACAAAACAGCGAGTATGTATTCATATACTCAATGGTATATTAATTGTTACAACCAAAGTACATACTCGTACCGTACGAGTATGTACTTTTACACGGGAATTTTTGAACCCAATTCAACGAAACTCATCTATACTTTGTACAAACAAAATCGATTAGAACAAAAATCTAGGAGCCGCCGTTCTTGGGATTTGTATGCACAAATCCACATCTATGCCAGCCATGACCCATGAGCACCAACGCATTTCTCGCGAACGATTTTCACCACCACGAAACTAGATGAAGCATCTCGGAATTCAGAAATAAAAAAAAAAAAAAAAAGACACTGAGATCCAACAGCAGGGGGCAACACATAGTGACCGGCGAGCAGGCTGCGGTACCTTTGCCGTACCTCAAGCGTGACGCGGAGCTGTCACCATGGACACCATCAGATGCCACGGGCACCGCGGAGAGCTGGCCCAGGAAGTCAGCCGCCGTCGCCATGGTAGGCAGCTTGCCGCCGCCGCAGCCATGATAGGCCCGGATCCGCCGCTGGGAGAGGATGCAACGCTGGTGGGGAAGGAGAAGCCGTGGTCGTCAGTGGTGCGGACGCCACCGATGCAGAAGCCGAGAGCGGGGAGAGCGCCATCGTTGCCGGAAGGGGCGCCGCGGTTCCAGCCGGCCACAAGGAGCCCGCCGCTGGGCATAGGACGCGCGGCCGTCGGGGATGCGTGCGCGCAGGGTGCGATGCCGCCACTTGGAGCCACCGCCGCCCGGATGGCCATGCCGAGGTGTTCCACCGCCATCATCACCACCGGAATATGGGATGGAGAGGGTGCGTTGTGCTCCAATCCACCAGGGGGCGGCCGGGGCGCTGCCGCCGTCACCAGGCGTGATCCAGAGGCCCGAGAGAAATCTGGAGAGAAAAATGGGTGGCGTGGTTTATATACTTTCTAAACGGATCTCTTTGTTAACCCGCTAGGCACCTGGCGCTGGTCACACGTGAGGACGCGGGGTGTATTTGTGCGTGGTTATAGAAGGGAGTAACTACTCCCCGGGGTGAAAAGATTTTCCCTAAGGCCTCGTTTGGCTGCTAGGGACCGAAATTCACGTGTGAAGCACACCACGTCGGGGTTGGGTTATCCCCGCGTGCCCACCCAATCCCTTGACAGCCCGCACCCGATCCCTTAGAATCCCCTCCCGTGCACTTTTTTATTTAGAATCCGTCGGGGTCGGGGATGGCTGCTGATTCGGCTGAGTGAGAGAAACAGAAAAATAGTGTCCAAAAACTGAGCTGCATTCATTTCTAAAGTTTGAAAAAAAACAAATAGAAGATAGAGCAACTAAACATTTTTTTGTGAAATAAAAATGGATAAAATAACTGAGACTTTCTTTTAAAAAAAAAATCTAAAAAGGCTGGTGCAAACAAGTGATAGTGCATGATCTAAATCTACGCAGACTCATCTCATCTACAATTTAATATAATATTTTATACAAAGTCACAAGGTTAATAGCAAAACTAAATATCTTTGTTGGTCTTCAAACTACATGCTAACACATGTTGCAACATTGCTTTCTTTTCCTTGGCAATATTGCATAACAAGTCTTTCATACTGTCAGCCCTGCAAAGCAAGAATCAAAGGAAACTTAGTTAACTGTCTTTACACTTGCCTTTTCAACACAAAGGACAGGAAAGTAGCACACAGATCCACACAAATCAACAAAGCATACCTCAAATGAAGCAAATGAAGCATTGTTCTTCAGTTCAAGTCTGCATACTGGTTCAAAGCAAAAGCTTTCTAGTGAGTTCATTAAAATAGTAACAAAAAAGTGTTAGGTTCAGCTAGTAAGTCATACTAACACAAAGAAATATTTTTTGCTTATTAGCTAGCAGTAACATTCAGTTACGTTGCATGCTTACTACTCCTAGTCTCCTATGCAGCATGCTATGAAATATTTTTTTCTTATTAAAAGAAATTCTATGTTTGAAACAGATTTAATTTAACTGAACTTATAATATTTCAGTGAAGAAATTTAATACGGCAGCACCTAGCAAGCTAATAGTCTATTCCCAGACATAAAATCATTTTTAGACTGAATTCCTCTACATCTGTTAAACACCATCAGATTGAATAAACAGAGCTTTACAGAGAACATGTCATGATTGGCATCAAGAAAACTACAGCAACCACATACTCACTTCCTGATAAAAAAAGAACAATAACTAGGAAAGCAAGATCTATATAGCTTAATGCCAACTAGAGATAGCAATGAACATGGCAACTAGAGAACTGATAGTTGTTATAAGATTGCAGTCATCTAAGTCAGCTATGTCCTATGTAGGAGCTATGATGAATATATTGTTACATGCAAAGAGCTCGCACTTTGGAAATGGCATGATACCATTGCCATCAGGAAGGAGCAAACAGATCTAACTCACCCCACTGATCAGAAATTCAAAAAAAAAAAAATACTACTTAGAATGAGCACCATCAGCTAATGCAAGGCAAAAAAAGTCAAAGTAAATACATTGACACTAACAGAGCTGAATTCCCATTATAATTTATTTACTTCAATAAATTGGAAGCATTGCTTCCTGCTTGTAGTAACTAAGTTGGAAAAAAAACTCAAAACTAACCACAACAGTAAGTAGGTAACAGTGAGTAGCAAACTGTTAGGTAATCACATCACACTATAACGGTTCCTGCACAACAGGGCAAGTACAAATTCAGTCAGAGCAATCCCATTTATTAAAAAGAACAACTGGTACATAAGGAGTTTTCTTGTGCTAAAAAATGTTGGGCTTCCATTTTCTAGAACTAGGAGCTGATGCCATGGACAGAAGTGGCGGCCATGCCTTCAATTATCAATCAGGGCAGTTCGAGCTACCAAGAACGTTCGGCAACCAGAGCACAAACTGTTTGCAGTCTCACTCATTGTTCTACCACCTATTTTTGTCCCATGCAGTCCAACTTTCAGATATATGTATGACTGCTGACTGCATTTCAAGTGGCTAAAATAAAACCTGGATAGCTAAGATAAAGATTTTTTATGACAATAATTATTTAATTACCGGCAGTCACAACATAGGTATATGGTCATAGCTTAGCTTTTCTTTCCGTGTGAGCAATTCTGAAACATCATACACAAAGGGAACAAATAGAAAAAGAAACAATATGAGTTAAACAGGCCAGCCACCTGCAGTTCACGGGTGCAAGGCAAGGGTGCTAGCTGCAGCAACAAAATACAAGGAATCAAACCCTAACCGATCCTTCGAGTACAACACCTAATACAAAGGAATCAATCACAACAAGAATAAACAAAACGCCAACACGGCTAGCACTAGTCAGATTAATTGGTTCCATAGCAGAAGGAACAAGATGCAGCTCGACGAGATCTAACTCTACCGGATCTGTGGAAGAAAAAAAGGTGAAATCGAAACCCTAGTAGAACAGAAGCATCATAGCAGTGGAGATGGAAGGAAGAGGAGGGGGGAGGGAGGCTCACCGAAGCGGATTCGATTAGGTGCGGATTCGATTAGGTTTGCGGATGGCTGGGTGAGGACGACGATGTCACGGCGGTGGGGGGCGACGATGTCACAGCGGCGGGGGCGACGACGTGGGAGGGACATGATGTGGTACAGACCGGAGCGGAGACGGCGCGGCGGTGGCCGGCGCGGCGACGGCGAGGCGAGTCGCTCACACGCGAGAGAGACGACGACGAACTCGGTGTTTTCTTTCCACACCGCAGTTGGAGATTTTTTTGTCACCGGTGTATTGAGGTGGATCGGCCTCTCACCCGCGCTAATACACGAGCAGCCAAATGCGTTTTTGGGCCAGCGTGGGAGTTCACCCCGGCGTGGGCTGTGATCCACGGGGGGGCGGGTATTGAGGCCCAATACACTCTAAAACACCGGCTTCCAAGCGAGGCCTAAGAGTAGTTCTTTCATGTGTATATCTCAGATTTAGGGTGTATATAACCCGAACAAAGTGTACGTGGATGAAGTATATGATCATACTAGACCATCTAGGGTGGTATGTATGTCAAGTATGCATGCATACATTGAGTATGTTGATATACTTTTTATATATATATATGTAGTGGCATTTTAGTAATATATTAAAAAATATAGGTTTCTTTGAAAAATTTTCGTGTAGTAAGATCTGGAGCATCTTAATATGAGTATCTAAACATACTCAAACTGATAAACAAGTATGAACACATACGCAACGTGGTTTATTGAGGTGGGAGTAACTACTCCCGGGAATACGTAAAACCTCGATATTTAAAAGTATATTGGACGTGGAGAATCGGCTCGGCCAGTAGCGTCCACGGTAGTAAAATTACTTTTGACCGCCCTGATCTCCATCGATGGTTGCTAGCGCGTGACCCGCCTGAACGGGAGCTTCGCCGGTCGGCGGACGTCTGCGCCCGTGCCTTGGCTTTGTCGTCTCCCTCGTTAGTCGGCTCAGCGTGTTGTCGGCGCAGGTTGGCGCCATCGCCTACCCCATTTATGCTTGATGGCCGCGTTTCAGCCTTCAGCGTGGTGCAGGTTCTCCTTCATTGATGTCGCACGCTATCGGCTTTGGTTGACTGCGTACACAGGCGAGCTGCGGTGGTGGCGCATTTCACATCATTCGGAGGAGCGGTATAGGCGGCGTAGGGAATCATTGGCTGGTCGCGTGTCCTCAACCTAGCTCGTGAATCCGCAGGTGCTTATCCTCCTTTTCCTTCTCTCTTGGCGGCGGCTGGGCGGGCCGACCCGGGCAGCTTCGCGGCGGCGCGCGGCTGACCCTCGGCGAGGAGCGGCCCGCGGGCCGGGGCGGCGACGTGCGCGTTTGGGCCCTAAGCGCGGCAACCATGGTACCGGTGGCCTCCGTGGCGTGGCGATGGCGGATCGGTGGTATCCATGGTACGGATCCTCGTTTCTCCTCTGAATGCGCTTGGTGGCGTCTCTCGCGGCGCCTCTCATTTGGAACATGCGCGGCTGGCCACCCTAAATACAGCTGGACCGTGCTGTGTGCAGCGTCATGGCCTTGGTCGGGCGCTCTTTGGGTTGCACCGCCCGCTGCGGCCACCGGTGCCGCCCGGCCGCTGGTAGCGCTTTCTGCCCTAAGCCCTAGCGGCGGGACAATCGAGTTGGGGTGGCTGCTCCGTCCATGGTGAGCTCTAATTTCGATGAATGAATGGATCAATGGATGTTGAGATCTTTGATTTGATCCTCCATGTACGGGCGAGGAGCGGTGGTTACTCATTTGCTTGTGCTCATCGGTCATCCCCTGACGGCGGTACTTGTGCTCATGTTTTTTAACGGCTGAGTGGATGCAAGAGTTCGATGGAGTTCCGGCTATGGGTGCCCATTTGTAGGGCCATTTCCTTGGAGGTGTTCTTATTTCATTCTATTCAAATTCTTCTTGAGATTAGTAGCTATTCTAGATCTTGTATGGTCTCTAACGGTGATCATTACTTTGTTGTGACCTTGGTAGCTTTGCTGCTTGGTAGGCTGCTTAAAAATGCTTCGCTTTGTGACTGTTTGACATCAATTTGTGCATGGCATAAACATGACAAGATGAAATGAGGGTCATCGGTAGAGGCCAAATTCTAGCCTTAGTGCCTCCATCCAATTTGCCCCTTTAGTGTTGTGTTGCCCCTTTTCCCTACCGGTTGTAGTCAAGCCCCAAAGTAAATTTGTATGTGCGCAATTCAACTTCTTTTACGTTTTGAGTCTTAGGTGAAATGACTCGAATAAATCAAGTCTATGAAGAATAGAAATCTTTGTGAAATATCTTGAATAGATGAATTGCAATGTGAAGACATGAAATAGTTTACTAGAATGGCGCCTATGTTTTTGCTAGCAAATGTGGTGCGTCGCATTAAAACGGTTCTTCACGTATAATTCCATATTAGATAATGGCGGTATTTTTAGAAATACAAAATGTCATGCAAAGCGATGACAGTATTGATTTTGATGGACAACAATTAGTGTTATTATTGTTTCTATAGAAAAATAAAAATAAAAATTGAAACTTTTGGTTATCATACTAAGCATACCTAAAAATTCTATGAATATTCCCTACCTACCAATAAAATTAGTTTGAAGTGTGTCCTATGTTTGAGGGACAAAAAGGTAATCTCAATGTTCTTCTTGATGGCAGTGCGTGACGAGATATTGATCTGTTTTTCTTTGTTGCCATGGCCTATATACTTCCGAGCTCTTGAGATGTCCTTATAGATTTCCTTCTGTATAGTCGAGTATTTCTTGACTTTGATTTAACTCTGTACTAATATGTATGCGTTCGGATGCAACCGGGGCTGGCTTGGTTGAGGTTTTCGAGGCCCTGAGGAGTTCGCCTACCAAACAAGCGATGGTGCACTCTCTTTTCTTGCTTACTGGTAAAAGACACCACTTCCTTTTTACGTTCACGGAAACTCAAAAGATCGCTCTATTTTTCCTCAAATGTCTCAAATGTGTTTTTATTATAGACACCTCCTTCGACTTCTCGGACGGTGACCCACCATCGGTGAAGAGTCGAGCATGGTAATACATGTGCTCCTTTCTTTTTTTTATCGGCTATACAATGCGACTTGTTACGATGATCTCGGTACAGATGAGAATTGTCGGATCTTACAAATGTGATACTGCTTGTCAAGATGCTTTACTGCCAATACGCTCAACTCACCATCGCTTACCACTTTCTGTCTTCGACAATCCATTGTTTCCTTCCCTATCGGTGGTCGGCTCGGCAAAAGATGTCGATTCTTTGGCGAGAAAGAGGCTCGGTTTCTTAGTGATCGACTACATGTACATGCCGTTATTACGGGTACAAACGCTCTTCATTAATCCATGCATTCCTTACCATACTTTCGATGACTCTTTTTCTATTCTCCCAACATAGGCTGCTTAACCCGGACTCTCAACACAAAAGATCGACCTTTGAGACATACTCCCAAGAATGCCACATACATGCTTCGAGAAAGGTATGCGGGGAAGATAACTACCGGGGAGATTCTTGCACAAATCTTGGCTGCACTATCTATAAATATATATGTTGCTTCCTATTTGGATCTCTGTGTAGTGTCTTTGGGCGGCAAGAATATTACTCTCGAAAGAAGCGCTCCGTGTGGAGCGGGCTCTGCCTCATGAGTGTAAGCCCGGGTAAAATTGGCGTTAATAGCATCGACAATACATTCACTTTATCAGCTTATTTGTTTTAGCGTCTTTGTTTAATAATTGCGACATATCCACGGCTGGTCGGATCTTTTGATTGGATGGAGGAACCACATTTTGCCATTCGGAGAGGAGACTATAGCAGCTTTTGGCGGCCTCCCATCTGTCTAGGAACTCCACTTAAAAGCGGGCCTCACGCCATTTGTGCCTCACGAACTCCACGCTGGTGTTCTGTGTAGTCAAAGTTCGCACCAAAGTGTTGTGTATTCCCGTCGGATCTTGGCCTTTAGGCATCAAGAACACCTCAACTTGATCAATCCGCATTTTTGGCGTATGAGTGGTGCCAATGCATCTAGCCACCTCCTCGGTGTTGCTTTCGGTGGCGGCAACCAATACCACACCGATAGCTAGGTTAGATTATTTGTCTTTTGGAACGAAGACCCTTTTATTCGCGGCTCGCCCGGTTTCTATACATCATCGATTGAATTGGCTTATGCATGTACTACGCTACACTACCTAGGGACAGAACATGAAATCTTTATTTGGTTCGCTTTTTACTGCATGATCGACAATTTGGTAGCTTCATTATAAGTTCTACTATTTTCATTGTTTGGTTTCCAATAGTCTATACCTGTCGGAGAAAAAAGGTTGGATCTAAAATGATTACGAAGACACATGAATTAGATTGGATGCTTATACGTGATGGCTAGATGTATTTATAGGTATCATCACCCGTGTCATGACCACCGCTTTTTTTTCGTTGTGTTTTGTTTTGGTCATAGAAAAGGAACCGGCCAAAAGCCCCACGCGCGCGCATGGGCGGCCAAAACTAATATATATATATAAAATGGCGCATGGGCTATTTCTGAGAATATTATATTTTGTAGCGGGGCCATCCGACAGTCACCTGTTTCGTGGCACCGTCCGACTGGCATGCGTGTCTCTCTCCGCAGGGCTGAGCCTGGTCAACATTTCCAATAATAGTTGCATTGATTTCTCGGGTCCCCACAAGCCACAAACCCGGGCTGATTTGTTTCCCGACACCGCGTCCGGCATTCCACCCCACCCCATCGAACACGTCGCCGTCGCCCCCTCCCCAAAATCAGTAACCCCGTTCGGCGCGCCGCTACCCCGGCCAGCCACCTCTCCCCTTCGCAGCGGCGCGCGATGCGGCGGCCCCTCCACGTTCCTGACTGCGGCGCAGGCTGGCCCCTCCACTTCCCCGCGCAGATCTGTGTACTCTCGGGCGCGGCGGCACGGCGGCCCCTGGCCGCGCGCAGCTCCTGGCGGATCCCCACCTTCCCGACGAGATGGCGATGGCGGACAGCCCTCCACTGTACCGCGCCGATCTGCGACCCCACGGGCTCGACGGCCTGGCCGGCCGGCCAATGGCACTCCCGGCGACGACTGCTGTTCGTTTCCTGGTGGGCCGGTGGCACCAACGGCGGTGCGGCGGCCTAGTCCCTTCCTCAATCGACAGTACGTGGCTTACCCTCGTGGTCCGGCGGCCGTGCGCCTCCCCTGGCAGATGGCCCTCACGGCGGCGGCGTCGAGCCGAGCGCATGGCCCCCGGCCGCTCTCGTAAATCAGGAGGCAGCGGCCCACTCGTCCGATCTCCGGTGGTAAAGGTGAGCCAAAAATCCGCATCCCTCCGCAAGTTGCTTTCGGTCTGCACTAGTGTCATTCTGTGCTGTATAGATTGATTCGTAAGTTTCGCCGGATTCTTGACTAATGTTGCGAACAAGCACACATATTCCAGTTGCCGTTCTATTTTCTTCAATGATATATCCAGTATATTCCATGGCTTCCTTACTGCTTGCGAACAAGCACACATATCATATCTTTTTTTATTGTATAGTCATCATGACATTGTGCTAAATGGATGACACCATTATGGTAAATGGAGACCATTTATCTAGTGTATTCTACACATCATTATCGTAAATATATCTTTTGCATCCATACAAATCATTTTGCTCGTAGGAATGACATGTGCGCATTGTTCAACTGTAGTCCAAAATTCTTGTGAATACTCACGGAGTATATTGATTTTACCCATTTTTCGTAAAATTTATTAGTGAAAATTCTAGTAAATATTGTTAATATTATTTGTAAACACAATTCTGATACACTGAAATTACAGTAATTTTATTTACTTTTACTAATTTTTTCGTGAACCATAGTCAAAATTTTTCGTAAAAGAGTGGAACATATTTGCACTTTCGTATGTATGAGATAAGTCTGCCGGTTACTATTATACTGCATATTTTTGTCGACAGAAATCATATATATGTATGGATTAGTAGTGCTAGTCTACTAATAAAATATATATTACTAGTACCAGCGTTCGTGTTATTTAGTTTAGAGAGCAGTCTTTGGCCTGGTCGGTTGATCTTGTCCCTATTATGATTATGTTCTGTCTCCATTTGTGTTATCTTAACATGTTTTTTTTTTGTTCACGTTATATTTAAGATTGTTCATTTCTTATAATGATTT
The DNA here is from genome assembly GCA_015847255.1 of Hyparrhenia diplandra. NCBI lineage: Eukaryota > Viridiplantae > Streptophyta > Magnoliopsida > Poales > Poaceae > Hyparrhenia > Hyparrhenia diplandra. Next base: position 25,756 of record JADLZK010013318.1, read on the forward strand.
CAGGCAATTAGAGCTTCCCAGCAGAAGCTACTTATGTACAGGCAGCAATCAGGCATGACCAATTGTGGTTGGATGTGTTTGAGTACTGAGTAGTGACGGATAGAATGTGTGAAAAAAAGCAACTAATTTTAGATGGTGTAATGTTCAGTTACCTTTTGAGATAGTACTGTGGGGATGGCATGTTGTTAGTTTGTGTACTCAAAATTCAAATACTTGTTATTTGGAACTCGCCAACGTGTTTCAGTTTGAACCAAGACGAATTGTAGTAACTGATTGCAAATCCTGGAAACATAATTGTAGTAACACTATGAAGCTAAAATATCGTAACTCTATTGTCGATGCTATCAAGCCAATGAGATTCTCGTAACTATTTTTAGCAATGGAATTCTCGTAACTATTTTAGCAATGGAATTCTCGTAACAACTCACTGAATCTCGCTCAGAAAAGTAACCGTCAGTCTACTAGCGCATGCACTGGTCAAACCCGAAATTGCCGTGCAGTAACTGACCCTGCAGTAAATTATGGTTGTTACCATTAATGACGGTGGCTGCCATTGCACTCGTGCCAGCCTGGTGCCCTGGTTCGGTGGGGCGCATGGTGCGGTCGCTGGTTGGCCTGGCTACAGAATGTCTCATTTATAGCTAGCTACAGGTATCTTATATATATATATATATATATATATATATATATATATATATATATATATATATATATATATATATATATATATATATATATATATATATATAAGGTATGATATGTATTATGCAGGGGATTGATTAATAATGTCACCAAGCCCATCAAGTTGCCTGGTCGATCAGTCGGTTGCGGCTCAGCCACCCTCGACGGGGAGCCTTTGACCTCAGGCCTCCACCGCTTTGCGGGTCCCACCTGGGAGGTTTTTTTGTCGCTCGTGGAATGCGTGGGCGGGCGCTGCAGTTCCATCGGCGTCGTCGCGACGAGGGGAGCGGCGCCCGTCTTCCACCACCCGGCGGCGGCGGCCCCGTCCTTTCACGACTCTTCGTGCTTTTTACCTACGGATGCTTCCCGAGCGGTGGCGGTGCCGCCCTTCCCCCATCCACGGCGGCGGCGTCTTCTCCCCATGGATGGCGGCCTCGGCGAGCCTCCCCCAAATCGGTCAATCGGCCAAACCGACTCTGGGCTCTTATTGTGGCGCTTGTTCACGCACAAGCTCGGGACATGGCGGCGGGGCTCGCGGCGTTAAACTCCATCTACTCCCATCCACGATCCACCTCCTATTTTATTAGGATCGTGGGGATGAAGGCGTCGGTTTCACCTGACTCGTCGCTCCGCCGCCGCTGGTTTTACTCTCGGCGGTTGTTTGCGATGGTCAACGACGGCACCTCCTATCCCTCGTGTGCGGCGTCATTTGCTCCTTCAAGCTTCGGTCGGGCTGCTGCTCAGCGTCCCTAATTCTCTCCCTCCTCGCTGGATCTGGGTCAGGTGCTGCTGCGCCGCTTGCCCTCTTTCGACACCGGCGCAACAAAGCGCTCGACGCGGCGGTCTGAACCATACTACATCGGCGAGGAGGCCACCAGGCCGAGTCCGTGATGGCCCATTGACCCCTACCAAGTACGAGCGGAAAGCGAGATTCTTTGGCTCGATCGTGTTCAAGTTTATTTATTTATTATTGCATCTCCATCCGATTCATATATTTCATCTCCTTCCGTTCAACATATTGATTCCTTTATTTCCCCTCTGAGATTCCCTTTCGATTTTTCTTTTATTCTTTTGTTTTGTTATGATTTTCCACTACTTAGTAAGTGGATGTAGCATCCAGCGGTGCTAATTTTCCCCAAATCCGGATGTGCGGCTATGACACTTAAAGCATGCTTTCATATTTCTAGGTAAATTGTCTAGCATAATCGTTTGCAAATTGGTGTATCTTCTCTCCGTGTGATTGTTTCATTTAGATGCATTTGTGCCATCTGACCTACACATATTGCAATAATGGTTTATTAAACATATATGTCCTTATGGATAAACTGTCTAGCTTTGAGAAATTGCGTGTATGTTGAATAAATGGGTCATGTATATTGCTTCTCCTCTTATGTTCTTATTGCATGTTCTTGCCCGCCAAGGTGAGCTGTTATTGAACTGATATGGAGGTGAACTTTTCACTGCGGTTGTGGGCGGGTGGCACTACTGGTTCTAGGCAGCTTGCAACAAGGTGCCATCACTTTTGTGGTTCTTATGCTTATGTTGTCATGTTTTTCATGTTGCCCTTTGTATCCACTAAGAAATGTATGTTGCATATGATTGATAGAGGCGGTGTTTGCCTAGTTTTGACATGCATGTGAATCGGGAAAAAATCAAATATGCTTGAAACCTTTCTCCATATCCTTGAATGGCAATGCATTTCTTGGCAACTCTAGTGTTAGATCATTTGGAATTAACTTTATTTCATAGTGCCACAATTGATAGCCATTCATTTTTCATTGACATTTACCTTTTGTTCTTCAGCAATGTCTTTTTGTTGCCACAACTTCGTTCTTAATCGAGATATGTCATTAATGGATCTCTAGTTTACTTGTTAATAGACATGCATCTGATTCATCGATTTTCTGCTAGTTTACTTTGTTCTTATTCATGCATAGGTTATGTTTGAGCTTCCGTCATGCATGCTTATCGTAATGGATATTAAAAAACATTTTTCTTTCTATGTTTTTATATGCCAGCGATAGATATCTTTCTTTGTAGCCTAACTCAGATCATCTTTGGATGGTGATTTGGAGCAAGATTTCAACAAGTTGAGAATGGCATTGGGTGAGAGCTGAGATAGTAGGTCCACAAGCAAGCTGGTCAACCAGACAACCCACAACTTCAGAATTTCCTTCAATCTCATAAGTAGTGATCGACGAAAATTTTGGATTACTTCCATATCTGTGGTAAATCACTTACACTTGGGAAAAAGTACTCAGCTAAGGATACTGCTGTTATTTTTCTTTTAATTCAGTTCAATATTTTTGTAATACTAATCTGTGATGATATCACATTGCTTGGGTCAATGCATTGTGTTCCCTGAGTGTCGGATTATTGACACGGGCAGTGGCCAGGAGCTCCTCTTCACTTTGCGGCTAGGTGAGTGTGTTTCGGCTGCCTTTGTTGGTTCAATGCAGCTTTCAGTTACCTCATGGGGAAGAATATCACAGATCCTAGATGCAAATTGAAGTGCATTGGGACGTTCTTCGGCTTTGGATGTTTGTTCTGTAGAATAATATATATGCATTTAATAAGGATTATATATAAATGCAAACATGGTCTTCACTTAGAGTGTCTTTCATGTGTTTTTGTCAGAATGCTTTTACAAACTGTAATGTAGTTTCCCACTATTGTGTTCACCTTTTAACAAATATTAAATGATAGAGATATTAGCTACTTTGCTCTCTAGTGGGCTGGTAATTATTAGAGCCTAATGTGTGATCTACTTTCCTTCAAATCTGTTTATGAGTTACGAATGCACTTTTATTTTGAGTTCAGTTATCCAAAGTCTTTTATTTAGTTTAAGCATGATTTGTGAAGATCCATTATTTCATCTAGACTAATATGCGGCACTGGCCATTGATTTTGGTAAGGAAGCTTTCTAACTTAGCTGATTATTTAAGGATTACACTGATATCCCAACGCGATTATTTTTGTTGCAGTCTTGAAATCTCATTTTCAACCTTTTAGATTTAATTAGGGACCTGACTTTTGCTGCATGTCATCGGTTGAGGATTATCATTATAGATCTTTTGGTGTGTTCTTCTTTTACCTGCTGATCTATTTTGCATATAAATGGGTAAAACCTTGCCATGTTTATGCATCAATATTAGTAAACCAGCAAACATCACAGTAAATAGTAGTAATACCTGTCCAATGTGCACGCTATGCCTTTCTGTGGTTTTATCATGTACTGATTACTGATTTTTGCATAGATCTTTAGACATATATTTGCTTTAATTTGTATCACAGACATTGATCGGGTGTTGGAAAAAAGCCACTACTGCTGCAGCTATAGCTTTTGTCCTCAAGTCCCCGAAGTGACAGCATTAGGAGGCTGAAGCAGCAACTTTTTTTCTGCTATCGAGGCAGGTTCACATATATGTTGCAACATAACCTTTGTTCGGCTTGTAGGTCAGTCATACAAATTTGTTGAGAACTCTAAGCTGGGAGAAGGCCAATTGCACTGCGAAGGTCAAATGCAAGGTATCTTTTGAACCTGTGCTTTTCTAGTAGTGTCACTGATTACCTTATGCCTTTTGTGCGCCTTTTGCAGAATCAACGTTATTTATTCTTTTGTCGGTTCTGCTGTTTGTAAATCCCAGGCATTCTCCAGCTACCGCGTTGTTTGCGACACACTACTTGTGCTAGGTTAGATAATTAGCTATATCAATATACTGCAGACCCAATCACATTTACCTTGTATGGCTTAAACAGGGCGAAGGTGGACTGATAGAATGCTTGAACTTTGCATTTGGTCTCGATGCGCCATTGGACAACGGGTGATGCTTATGCGAACAGGCTTATTTATAATGCTAAGCAGGCTTGGTACGCATGTTCATATCATTGGCGGGATTTTTTACTTGCCCACGTTGGTGCCACAGGTTATGTCTGTCCAATGACTGTGTGCTGATGTTCCGATATTGCTGGCTAAGGGTGTTTTTATCGCCCTCTGGCGCTTTTGGCGACATAAAAATGTTTTACCACGAGTATGGTCTGCTTACGAAATAACGCCATCCCTACACAGTCATGTATGCAAACAAATTATCTTTCTTGACCTACAATGAGTGTCGTCACTTTGCGATATGAATCGCTGCATGTCCGGTTTCTCGAGGGAAATCCATTTTTATTTTTCATACGATCTAGGATATCTATGAACTCCAGATATTGGCTTTGCCGAGGAAATCTTGCTGCTAAATATAGCAGCTACGATCAGAGTTTAAAAAGAGAAAATCGGCTGGATATGTTGCAAAATTTGCTTCCGAGGGGAGCTGATGGTCAAATCTGTGTTCCCAGGATTGAGCGCTCGAAAAAGGAAATCTAGCTAAATATGTAACAGCTGCATCATGAGTTAACAAAAAGAAATCCGGCTGGATAAGGTTGCAAAATTTGCTCGAGGAAAAACTGATGGTCAGAAGTTATGTGCAGCGGACAGCGGGAGGGGAAATCTGCACGTGGTGCTGTGGACGCGTCCAGGCGGGTGGGCTCGACTCGGCTTTGTGCGGCTTGCCGCGGGTGCTCGGGGACTATAATCTGTCCCCAGGACTATACTGTGCTCTATATATATATATATATATATATATATATATATATATATATAAGGCTAAATACAGGAGTTATATTACTCACCACCCGGTCTCGCGTGAGACTGGCCCCGACCCGCGGCTGTTGAGCGTCCGCATCCGAGCGAGACCGGTCTCAGAGTGTACGCGCTCCGCGGCATGGAGCGTCCGCATCCGAGCGAGACTACCGGTCCTGCGCGCTTCGCATGCGCGCATCGCACCTGGCGGCAAACAACGAGCAGGATTCCTCACACGGGTCGGTCTGACACCGTACGGTTTTTCTATTTTTATTTCCAGGCCATCGGCGTTATTGCTATTCCGCTTTTTCCTATTTCTGCTCGTACTGCTCCTCTCATTTTCGCATTTGTTCCGTCTTGTTTCTCATTTTACGTTCACCGCATGAACTTTTCTGTTCTTTTGACGTCGAATTTTACAATTAATCTGTTAAGGTATATAGCAGGTTTGTTGTCTCTGTGTAGAAAAAACAAGTTTTACCTGGAAATATCTACTGAAGTGTCTTTTGCGATCAAGATTATTTTTCTCTTCCCGCTTGTGTTTTTCATATAGACAATACATATTACAAGCAATAAATGTAACCAAGTGACATTTGGGATTAAAAAGCAGATGTAACGCATTAGTTTGGGGGAAAAATACATGTACTTTGATAATGTCATAATAGATGAGCCGGAACGCATGACTCGCACCACCTGCCGTGTTGCTGGCCCCACCATTTCTGGTGAGTTGTTCTGTTGTTGATGTTGTTGATGCCAGTTTTGGGCCGATGCCTGACCGATGGTGTTGCCCCAGGTTGACTATTAGCTGTATTAGATCGCTTCGATCAAAAAACAGGTTGAAGAAAGAACTTGTCAGCCTCATTATCTTGATGGAAACAGTATTGCAGGGAGCTCAATCATATTAATTATTCAGTTTTTTAAGTGATCTTGAAAAGAAAAGGTATTATAACTAAAATAAATCTTGAAAAGAAAAGGTATATGACAGTTCACAACTCAAGGATGGCTTGGGATACATTTCTAATAAAAAGTTGGCTAGTTCACTACTCTTTGAGCTTTGGAAAGGCGGATAAGCACAAGTTCATCACATGATGCAAGGTCAGTGGATTCCCAGCTCTGGCACCTCCCGTTGCACAACAAACTCTACATCATATATCCATTTTGATGGCAGATGAGATCATGTATTTTGCTGGAGCAGTGTTGTAAAGCTGATTTTGAGAACAAAGCAATGATGAACCATATACCAAAAACTTTCTAGAACCAGGAAAGTTAATAAAAACCTTGGAATTTGACTGCACCAGTCCAAACTCCATTTACAAATTCAATGCCTGCCTAATCAACTTCAAAGTACGTAGGAAAATACTGTCTCGCAAAATCATACAAACTAACTCAACCACAATGGATATAGTGAGAAAAAGCAGTACATTCCAGAATATAAGAATTAAGTATGCACAGCAAGCTTCCATAAATTGGCCTGAAATGCTTCTGGCTCATAATTACAGTCTAATATCCAGTAGCTGAATGGCGATATTGAGAGCACAAAACAGAAGGATTAACAACGGTAATGAGCATTTTATGTTATTAGGGAGCTCGAAGCTGGCAATGAAGAGAGGCTCCTGTGGCCAGCGGCACCGACCAGTTACTTAACAAAATTATAGAACATCGAGAACAGACAAATGAAATGACAATACCCAATCAAAAGCTAAGCATGGTGGCGATCACAATGTGGGGGCAACAGTGCCACTTCCATCTCTCTCTCTCTCTCTCTCTCTCTCTCTCTCTCCCTACTGTCAAACGTTTGTTAATGATCGTACTAATCAATAATTGTTAGTTAGTGGTTGCATTTTCAATTCCTATTTTAATTTTTAGTTTTTATATTTTAAATGCATGGGTCAGATGGCTTTAGATATGATCCTCATTGCCCCACTTTGATCTCATAAGCCAACCTTTTTTTGCCAACATGGTCCTATTTTTCAATACCTTATTTTCTCCAAATTCAACCATATTGTTGCAGAGGTATATGTCAAACCAAATAAAGGAACACGTGGCTGGAGCATGACAACAAAAGAAAAAGAATCTGGAGCAAACCTCTAAGCTGCTCGCCTCTTGTGGACTAATTAACCTGCCTTCAAATTAATTATTGTGCATGTTCATAAGTTTTTGCATGTCAGTAGCCGCCTCCTGGCACTGCATTTGGTCCAATGGTCCCAAACAATAGCAAGAAGAAAAGCCATGAATGTGTATGAAATGTTTACCTCCAGAAAAAAACAGAACAAATCTACCCTCTCTCCATGTATGGAAATGAAACTTCCAGAGAAAGAAATCATCAGGAGGCAATACAGGAGGATTACGGCTAAGGGCCAGATCTGTCCCGCGGCATGCACATAATCATACAACATTACAATGAATTGCATGTCTATTGCCTCCTCTGGATCCTGCAAGCCACACACAATTCGAGTCCAGATTGAGAAAATCACAACTTATCTCACACAGATTTAGAGACAAGATTTAAGAAAAAAAAAAAGAAAGTATGGATATGTACTGAAGAGGGCGGCGACCACGCCCGCGACATCTTGCCCGCACAGCCAGCTGGCCGTAATCACTGCCAGGAAATCTTGGCCTTGGAAGGGTAGTTGAGGATGGCGGCCGACGCTGTGGGACGTTGAGCAGCACCCGACTGAGCTTAGAGGCGGGATGTATGCGGGGTGCGCGGGCGAGGGGCGCCCCGCCGCTGCCCGGGCGGTTGCCCGGCCGCCACGTACCTAGCTATTCCCTGAGTGGCATGGATTGGGGATGGGCGCCCCGGCCCGGAGTTGGACAGAAGCGAGTTCCGGCCTTGTGAGAGAGAGGAAAGACGTCTTGTCGGGAACAGCGAGCTTAGATTACCATGGCGTCCTCGGTCTGGCTTCACCATTATAATAACAGAGCCTAATGTCAACAAAGCAGAAGCATTCGAACATATATAACTTGAATTAGTTGCACAACTGAAATTGATATGCCTACAAATGAGAATGTTCAAGTGAAATCTACACTGTATGCTAACTATTTTGCATGGTCGCTATTTAAGCCCTACTGACTGTGATATCACATTGCATTTGATAAGTGGTCTGTAAATCTTTTTGGAAAGTAAATGTTTGCTCTATTTTTTGGAGCATAAATGTTTGCTTAACTAGAAGGAATGTTAGCAGTGAGGTGATGCCAATGAGGATGTAATCTAATGTTATTGTATTTTATCAATACGAAAGATAATGAACTAGCTGCACAGCATGGTTACCCAATTAGAATGAGTTACCTGAATTAGAGCTATAGGAAGAAGAAATAGGTGGAGCAGACATGCATCTCGATCGTCTATCATAAAGGATAAGTAGAAACTGAACTTGTAAAACAAGAACAAAACATATTCTTTCACAGCTCTAAATTAGCCATTAAATGAATGTTTTGGGCTACATATATAACTTCTAACCTTAAACATTTATATATCGATGGCGTGGCATGTTAATTCTTTACAATTATTTTTACAAGATCATCCAAAAGGTATTAAGCCAAATACCATAGGGCACATGAACCATGGAAGATGTGGATTCAACTTCATGAGGCGGCAATGCACAAAAGTGATGTGCCCAACATCAAGATAACAATTAACACAGCGAGGTTACAAATGGCCCCATGTTTTTTTACTCCATAAGCTCTGTTTTCCTGCATACTTGCTACCTCCAGATTAACTACTACTACCAAGTGCACTACCCCATGTACAGGTGATGGGCAAATAGGAACTGAACTATTTATTCATGTGATACATAAACGCACATGCATACAAAGGGCAAAGATGGAATGCATCTATGATCTCTAATACTCATCAACATAGGTACCAGAAGAAGATGCATGATCTGCTATGCCCCCTATTGTACTCTTCGAGGAGGCTTAAGGCTCAGTTTAGACAAGTGAGAAGCAAATGACTCATTTTGGACTAAAGAATTGCACCTATGCTATCTGAAACATGTTTTTGCACCTGTATTATCTATGCTCCTTGTATTTGTAACAAATATCACTATGCCTGGAAAATAGTAGACAAAAAGACTCCTTAATTAATTGAGAATTTTCACAACATGGGCAATGTCACAAACATAGCAGGTATAAACTAAATCAATAAAATTGTGGCATTGATGAACCTATAAATGAACACTAGACAGAGAGCAGTATGTCATCTGAGATTATTTTACAAGAAGAACTAAGCCAGGAGAAACAACACTTTCCTTAATTTACTAGCATCCACAGTCCCACCACCCATCAATCTCATGATTTCGTTCCAAGGCCACTGTGAAGAGCCCAGCAATGCAGAGCAAATCAGCTTGGCATCTTCACATGTTGATGAGTAATTAGAAAGAAGAAAAAGGAACTTCCTCAATGCACTGAACTGCATAGATGAATTGTCCACACTGTGGTGTTTTTTGAAATCTTTAGGCAGCCTTGAATGCCCAGCGAGTTTTTAATTGTGATAGGTTAAAGGGATGATTACCCCAAATGCAATTTACCTGACACAAACCCATAAAATGCAGTGTGGACTCTCTGTAGAAAAGCAGAACTACGATCGATGAGATCCACCACCCAAGCGCTGTACAGTGGACTCTGCTTAGAAAAGCGGGAACTCGATCGATGAATCCACCACAAGGCCCCGATCATTCAATCCATTTACGCTGGCAAATCAATCACGAGTAGGATGGGCCAGTAAGCCCTTCCTCTGAAAAAGGATGGAGTCAATAGCTAATTCCAACAAGTAGTTTGTGATCTACTGGATTTCTCTTTTCTTGCACCTTCTTATAAATAACGACCTCTTTTTTAAAAAATGTGTCAATAGTCAGCGCTAAAATGTCTTGACATTTGGTCAAAGGTGGAAATGAATAATATTAAAGTGCCAAATATATATAACAGCAGCGTGCTGATGCAGACAGCAGGGCAGCTGCCTTGCATGATATGCAGATATGCAATGGTGCTCTGCCAAAAAAAATCTGCTCACGTTGACAGCCTTTTGTCTTTCTGGAATTACTAACTTGAGATATGTAACAAAGAAAGGCATTACAGGCCCAATTGATGAATTTGGAATCTAAAACTGGCTATATTCTAATTTCAGTTGCCCTTCAATCTTTTAAGCATTGTTTCTTTGTCAGGGCAAGGAGGAAAATAAGTGATTTTCGTTGTAAATTGTGCCAAGGTGCACGACCAACTGGTGGATGAAATTACAATGCTTTGTAGGCAATTGACATCTTACGAATGAGATAAAGAAAGGATACGAAAATCGGGAAAGAAATTCGAAAGAGAAAAACGACCAATTCTTAACATAATGGCATACCTGTACCACCCAATCCACATTCTTTACATATCCAAATCTCAAAGTGGATACTACCAGTTTAGGAACTGAGAGCTGAAGTAGCTTCGGTGATCTACGAAACTATGGCTTGCTGTACCACATGTTTCATCTGACCATGCATATAAATTTCAATCATAAATGTGCCTGGACGAAGTTTCTTAAATAATTCAATAGCGAGGAAAAATATCACAGATATTTACACATGCATGGCTTGATCAGATATGTTAGATTTGGAGTTAATTATCCAAAAAAAATCCTCTCCTTACAGCAGAAAAATTTCTAAATATAACATATCTTCCCAGCACTCATTATATACTGAACTTGAATCCACAAGAAAATACACAAGCAGTAAGTAGTCTACCAGAAGCATGAAGCACATGGGTAAGAATTTTATAAAGATGCTGTGGTAAAAAAACACAACTATCTATAATATACAGTCAAGGAACACAGTGTTGCCAGCTAATCAGAAAACCTGCAATTGTTCTCAGTTAATTAGCACAGCTGACTAATTGTCCAAGATGGCTTCATTTGTGACCATCTTTTGGTACTTGACAGACTGAGAACACCAGCAGGTTTTCCACTATGTCTACGTAAAGGAAGTGGTCTAACACTGCTGACTGGTGTCAGCAGCTGTGATCATCTTCTCTACTGAATTCCATCAGAAAAGATACCATAGAACATCCACATAGGAAAGCAGATTCTACGATCCATGTGAATTTTTCAGAACAAAGCAATATTCTATATTAGTTTATTAAAAAGAAGATTTAAAAGAAAAGGACATATATGTTTCCCCGTCATACCTTATCAGGCATTATCATAACCAAGAACTATCAAAACCGAGAATGTTCCACAGCAGGGGCGTAGAGCAGCTAAAGTTGAGCATGATCTCAGCAAAGAATGCACAGTCCATCAACAATGCAACCATAAGGAGTTCTTGAAACAGTAAATATACAAGAATATAATTTGAGGGGATAGTACAGGTTATTAACATTTAATAAGGATCAAAAATTTTTACTATAGAAAGCATGATCCAGCAATAGGGCACCTCAGAGTATGACTTTTCATGAATGTGTACCATTTTACTAGTTCTCCCAACAAACAGACATGGTAGAGATCTGTTGATATATAAAAAGTAATAATTATCAAGTAGACAAAAGACGCTAAAGAATGATAGAAACACAGCATGTACTCTTAATTTTAGCATATAAAGCATCTTAAAAAATTATTTCATGGATACCTACTAGTATCTCCAACGTTTGGTCGGACAGCCTGCTAGTCACTCGAGCTGCCAGAACGTGAAGCTTCCATTTGACGGCAACTGTTGGTGTTCTCCTGTCTGTTGCCCTAATCCCAATCAACTTACGTGACTGAGTTGCCTATTAATCAAAAAGTTCCAAACTTGCATGAGAAACGTTGGTCCAAGGGGCACCGGCGGCGGCTCTGGATCTTACGACGGAGAAGATGAAAGAGCATAAATTTTAAAATATGTTGGTTCTCGACTGAGATAGGGAGGATGAAAGGATGCTATACCTTGTCGATCTGCTCACTCATCATCCAGCTCGAGCCCGTGTGCGGAGGAGGGCTCGCCCAGCCAGGACAGCCTTCCCGGCCAGCCGACGGCGCCACCGGCAAGGGCTGCCCACCAGCACGGGCACACCTCGCAGACAAAGGCGGCCCACGGGGCTCGACTCCGGCAGAGCAGGGCAACGGCACCTGCCTGCTATGGTGGTGCCGTGGAGCACGCGCTGGGGTCGAGAGGGGTGCGGCGCCAGGCACGATGGGGGCGCAGGTTGCAGCGAATCCGGATGCGCATACGCCTGCCGCCGGGCAGAGCCAGGAGGGAAGCCCAGCGCTGCCACCGAGGTGTTGAAAGGGGCGCCGCCGCCGGGTCGGGCGAGTGCGCTGGCACGTTCCGCACGGGGTAGCCCCGCGCCATCTTACCGCGGGAGGACTGCACGTTGTTGCCGTGTGGGCCGGTGCTCCCGCGCCATCGACGGGAAGCAGGGTGGGGGCAGGGTGGTCTGGTTCGGACCCCCTGCAGCAAACGCTGTGTGACAGCATCGCCAGCGGAGGGGACAGGGGAGGAGGCGGCTTGGCCGGATTTGATTTGGAGGGCTCGCCGGCACCGCCTGGGCATGTGGAGAGGGTAGGACGAGCGGTGCCGGCGGAGAGGGGAAAGAGGCCAGGCGGCACACGAGTTGGCTGGAACCGCGAAGAAATCGTGGTCCGGTGAGGGAGATTCAGGCAGGTGTGACTCGTGGGTGAAATCCCGCGCACGCGCCGCATGAACCCGAGGTG